>CM077659.1:10276997-10311997 GCA_039707465.1 Rhabdophis nuchalis | reverse complement strand
CCAAGATCCCTCTCACAGTTACTGTTCTTAAGCCTGGTTTCACCCATTCTACATGTGTCCTTTTGTTTTTCCTGGTCTAAGTGTAAGACTTTACTTTTCTCTACGTTGAATTTCATTTTGTTAGATAGGGCTTGTGACCCAACCTTCAAACTACAGAAGTGGGTTGCCATTGCCTATGCCCAGGGTAGGAGTCGGGATGTTTGGCTTGACAATTTAACAGCCCTAGGTTCCTGGTACTCTCCTATCCAAATATTAATGAGGGCCACTCCTGGTTAGCTTTTCCAGATCGGTCACAGCTGGTTACGCACTGTCTCTTCGCGCAGCATTTTCATTGTCTGTGAATGCTTTAAAATTGGGCTGGGTAGAAGGGAGCTTATTACTTTGTCCTTGCAGTTACACTAAACTGCGTGTTTTGCACACTGTAGGATTGGTCCTGACAAAGTCCCCCCACACCCTGACCAGTTACTCCAAACTGATTACGGAATCCGAAGGGACCTATATTACTGCCTGTTCTACTCTGATTATTCTTTATACTAGATATTTCCTTTGGCTTTTTTCTGATACTTCAGTGTTTGCTCTGAAATCTCATTTGCATGCTAATTCGTAATATAAGCTACTTTGCAAATTAGGGAGGAAAGGGAAACAAAAAAGCTTCCTCACTGGGATTATTATTTGCAATAGAAGAGAATGTATGTAGCTCAGGGTTAAACTGTAGAGTCCTTGGTGAATTTTTTAAAAAAAACTTTCATTATTTGCTTGCAGATATCGCATCACCAGACTAGGAAACAATATCAGTGCTAGTGAGTATGGGTTTTGCTCCCTTTAGTTTGCCCTGTCGGGGTTGTAAAAATTATTGTTTTCTCCTTGGTATTTCCTTGATTGGGGTATTGCTTTCTGCTTGACGGTTTGTCATCACTAGCACTGATGATGTTACCTAGTTGGGTAATGAAATGTCTGCAAGCAAAAGTCGAAGGTGATTCTCAGTCATTCGGGTCATGATTGTCCCAAAGATCCTTTTTTGAGCCATTTTTTTTTCTTAGGAGTCATAGTGGTGCAGTGATTAGAATGCAGGATTGCAGGCAAACTCTGCCAACTGCCAGGAGTTTGATCCTGACCAGTTCACGGTTGACTCAGCCTTCCCTCCTTCCCAGGTTGGCAAAATGAAGATCCAGATTGTTGGGGGCAAAATGCTGACAGTGTAAACTGCTTAGAGATGGCTGTAAAGCACTGCGAAGTGATATATAAATCTAAGTGCTATTGCTAAAGCACTATGAAGCAATATATAAGTGTAAGGGCTATTGCTATGTAACGCACTATGAAGTGGTATATAAGGCTAAGTGCTATTACTAAAGCACTATGAAGTGATATATAAGTCTAAGTGCTATTGCTATGTAAAGCACTATGAAGTGATATATAAGTCTAAGGGCTATTGCTATGTAAAGCACTATGAAGTGATATATAAGTCTAAGGGCTATTGCTATGTAAAGCACTATGAAGTGATATATAAGTCTAAGGGCTATTGCTATGTAAAGCACTATGAAGTGATATATAAGTCTAAGGGCTATTGCTATGTAAAGCACTATGAAGTGATATATAAGTCTAAGGGCTATTGCTATGTAAAGCACTATGAAGTGATATATAAGTCTAAGTGCTATTGCTATGTAAAGCACTATGAAGTGATATATAAGTCTAAGGGCTATTGCTATGTAAAGCACTATGAAGTGATATATAAGTCTAAGTGCTATTGCTAAAGCACTATGAAGCAATATATAAGTGTAAGGGCTATTGCTATGTAAAGCACTATGAAGTGGTATATAAGGCTAAGTGCTACGGCTATTGCAAGCTAACTCTGCCTACCACCAGCAGTTCGATCCTGACCGGCTCAAGTTTGATTCAGCCTTCCATCCTTCCCAGGTTGGTGAACTGAAGATCCAGATTGTTGGGGGGCAAAATGCCGACAGTGTAAACTGCTTAGAGTGGGCTGTAAAGCACTGCGAAGTGGTAAATAAGTCTTTGTGCTATTGCTATTTGAAAAAGCAAGCAAATCCCCAAGCTCAGAGATCCCCAAGGTCTCCGCGATTACTATTAAAAATAAACACCTCAACTTTCTTACCAATGATCTTTCATTTTTTTTAAAAAAGAAACAAACACCTGTCCTTTTGTCTTGCCATCTTATTAAGTTGTGCAAAGCAACGAGGGGGCTCTGTGGGTAGCCTTTCTCAGGCCCCGCAGCCAGTGCGGTTACGACTTCCTTTCTTGAAAAGAAAATAATGAGTTCTATTTCTTCATTATTTTTCCCCCTCTCCTTTCCACGGACCACTGAACCCATGGCAACATTTCAGCTCGGTAGAATTAGATTGAGGAAATCCAAGCCATCTCTGGAGATCTCTGAAGGTCACGATTAGCGATCGCATCTCTGCTCTCTCCTTAATTCCTTTTCTTACAGGGGGATTAATAATTGATCGTCCGAGCAAAGCCACGGTTTTCATTTCGAAAATGGGAAGGGCATCGGGTTTGGTTATTTATTTATTAATCACATTTATGGGGCCCACCCGTCTCTTTCACACACGGTGTCTCTTGGAGGTCTTCGTTGGGGGAAACTCTTCCATCAGCTCCATTGGGGAAAAGTTTCGCTTGCAGCCCTTAATGCTTCTCCGATGCTTGGTGGATGCTAGAAAAATAGACTGATGAATATAATATAATTGAAAAAGGGGTCACTGTGATAACTATGTTTCCTCTTTGTCTTAATAAGCAGTTGAGGGATAGCTGCAACACCCCTAAGGCTACAAAGAAGCTCCAGAGGTTTGTAAAATCAGCAAAAAATCCTGAATATTTAGTACCAAAGCAGGAACGACGTGGGAGGAAAGGATGCACAGGTGCCATATCTCACACAGGCATACAAACATACTAAGTCAAAACCAAATTGGAAGATTTTTAGAAGAGATGGGATAACCATTTGTCTGAAATGCTGTAGGGTTTCCTGCCTAAGCAGGAGGTTGGACTAGAAGACCTCCAAGGTCCCTTCCAACTCTTCTCTTCCCTTCCCTTCCATTCTATTCTATTCATTTTCTTCTCTATCCTATTCCTATTCCTTATTCTATTCTATTCTATTCTATTCTATTCATATTCTTCTCTATTCTATTCATTTTTTTATTCTATTCTATTCATTTTCTATTCTATTCAATTCTGTTCTGTTCTATTCATTTTCTTCTTTATTCTATTTTCTTTATTTCCTATTCTATTCTATTCTATTCTATTCTATTCTATTCTATTCTATTCTATTCCATTCCATTCCATTCCATTCCACTCCACTCCACTCCACCCCACCCCACCCCACCCCACCCTACCCTATCCCATCCCATCTATTCTAAACACACCATGTTGTATATTTGGGAATATCAGCAACCACCAATCAAATTGCTTAACTAATAGGTCACAGTCATAACTTAACTAACAGGTTGTAAACTTACTGTAATGTACCCGAAGAAGCCCCTGCCCTGACTTTCTTTGTAACTTTGCCTGTTAGTAGCATGCATGGGAAGACTTCACCTGCAGTCAGCGGAAACTTTTCTAATTTTTTTTTCTCAGCCTAGAGAAAAAACTTGCCTCCATAAAAAATACCTCGGCATACATAATTATTTCCAAGTCACCTTCAATTGATCCATGCTTGCTATTTGCAGCAAGCACTGCTTAATCCAATAATATATCTATCCATGATAATAATTTAAAAAAAGACACAAAGCTGAAGTACACGGCTCTAAGCAAGTTTTAAAGAATTCCCTGTTGCCAAAAATAAACAGAGAGATCAGGGGATCAGGACAGGAGGAGCGATAGCACATAACCTGCGGTCTTTCGTATACGGACCATAATTACCCCTAAAAATTATGTTCTGCTCCATATTCGGAGGAGAAAATGTCAGATTTCCTGCAGTTGCGACAAATACAGATCATTCATCATGTTGGGAGATCAATGACCGTCATGATTATTATTATTTTTCTTCTCATTAAATTAGCACCCTGAAGTCTAAACCTTTTTAAAAAACATAAACTTGAACATGGTACAGCTTGACTGAATCTGAACCGCAGATTGAAGATTTCCATCAGGGCTGTCAACAAAGTTCATTATGATTTGGCAAAACAGATTTTTTTTTTAAAAAAAAAACAACTATTCTGTGCCTGTGAAAATCCACTGTGCACTAAGGAACACGGCTCCATCCAGAGCAAAAAATACTACCCAGTGAGTTATTTCTCAGTTGTTCCTGTGGCAAGCCTGTATTTGATATGCAAATATCCCTCTTCTCTTTGATGCTAAAGGGACTCATCCTTTGCTCCATTGCAAACTTCAAATCGCACCCATTCATCCCTCAAACAAAAGCTTCTGAACATTTGCTTCTGCCTACATGTGCACACATACCCCCAGCACACACACAATTTATGGAACAAGGGAGAGTGTGTGTATCCTTAAGTATTCCCCCCAAACACACACACACAATTTGTGGAACAAGGGAGAGAGTGTGTATCCTTAAGTATTCCCCCCAAACACACACACACAATTTGTGGAACAAGGGAGAGAGTGTGTATCCTTAAGTATTCCCCCCAAACACACACACACAATTTGTGGAACAAGGGAGAGTGTGTGTATCCTTAAGTATTCCCTCCAAACACACACACACAATTTGTGGAACAAGGGAGAGTGTGTGTATCCTTAAGTATCCCCCCCAAACACACACACAATTTATGGAACAAGGGAGAGAGTGTGTGTCTTGAAGCAAAATTCTCCTGCAAGCCAGCGCCTCAAGTAGAACACAGGAAATCTGGATTCCTCGGTCAGTCCTTACATAAAGCAGGGAATTTCAGTGCCACCATCTCACCGGGGGGTTCCTGCTAGTTTGGACGGCCCTTCCCTCCTCCCCAAAGTCCCAAAGTCTGTGTGAGCAGCCCAAGTCCCCGCCACACAGTTTTGCAGCGGAGGGGTTTGCCCGCCTGCCTAAAACCCGCCACGCGCAGGTGAGCGGTCCTTGACAGGGAAGGAAGTCGCCTTCCCTGAAGGAACAATGGGAGGGGGGGGGGATGGAGGGGGTGGAGGGGGAGAGGGGAAAAAAAACATAAGAGTTACCAACCTATCACAACTTGTTCATTCCAGCAGTGCCAAAACAGCCACCCTCCTCTGCGATGCGTCGGCGCGAGGTACAGGTCTCTTGGAGCATCCTGGCTTAGCGTTTCTGAAATACCTCCGGCTTCCTAAAACCCCGGGAGGACCAATGAGAGATTCCTCTCTCTCTCTCTCTGCTCTTGAACACCAGTCTGGGGTGGGGGTGGGGGTGGGGGGCTCTTGGCTTCCACCGAGCGGCTGAGCTTCCTTCCCCAGTTCCTAAATCATCGCAGGGCAGTGTTTCTGCTGCAAAATTGGGATGACTTGCTGCATTGGTTTTTCACCCTGCCTGGGCTTTGAGAGCTACACCTGCTTGTTCCAGCCAGAAGGCTCCCCTCCTCCTCCCCTTCTCCTCTACGGCACAATTGGAGCATCTGCGGCACCCCGAGAATCACCACCGGGCTGCCATTGTCCCTGGAATCTCTTCTGCCTGCAGTCCCTGGTTTGCCCTAGATGCTGACTCTGCAAAGCCAGCCAGCCAGCCAGCCACCCACCAGCAGTGGCTTGAAGAGATTCCCAGCCCTGTGAAAGGAAAGGGGTGGATGAGACTCTTTTTTCCCCCTCCCTCCCTTGATTTGGCACCTCTCCACCGACATGGTTCTTGAACCCACTAGAAAAACCCTTGAGCTTGACTCAATATTGCATATTGCTTCTTCCTCCTCCTCCTCCTCTTCGCCTTCCTGTAATCTGCAACCAGCCACGGGGAGCCCAAATGGCTTTCATAATGGAAAACCCCTCTGTGGTAGGAGAAAGGAAGAGAAGCAATGGGGGGAGGGCTTCTTATCAGCCTGGTGGGATGGGGGAGAATGATACACCATCCCAGCATTGAGGAGGTGTCTCAAAAAATAATAATGAAAAGGCCAATCCCTACCAGAGGCCCCTATGAGAGATTGTGGGGTGCCCTTGTTTTAAAAAAAATGCACTGGGACAGATGGGTCATATTTTCAAATAGTTGAGACATTTCTTAAAGTGTGAATGCATGTAGATTCATGCTGCAAACCAGTGGAGTCCATTTATATTTAAATTACACTCTGGTTGATACGATTAACTATTAACTTAGACATCTATTAGATGGGACAATGCTTGGATAAGCACATTTTAAATCATATAGTTGGGAGTGGGGTTGCAATCATTGATCTGCATTTTATATGTAATTATAATCAGTGTCTGAGTGTATGTCCCTGCAGGCATGTACACGCACATACAGATCTGCAAGTAATATATGTACAAAAATGCTCACCCTTTATAGCATTATCTACGGGATCGCATCCTACCCCACACATCCCTGCGGCCGATTCGCTCCCACAGAGAGGGACTTCTCCGGGTGCCGTCCACTAGGCAATGCCAGCGGGCGACGCCCAGGGGAAGGGCCTTCTCTGTGGTGGGCCCAACTCTCTGGAACGACCTATCCCCCAAACTTAGAATGACCACGGACCTCCATTCTTTCCGTCAGAAACTCAAGACCTACTTTTTCCAACAGGCCGGCCTGGCCTAACTCTACCTAGCATTTAGCCTGACATTAAATTGTTTTAATCGGTTTTTTAAGGGGAATAGTCTTAATTTATTGTAAATTTTTAGCACAGGGTTATCATTTAATTTGATTTTAAATTTTGTATATTGTCTTGTTTTTATATGCTTTTTAATTTCCTGTGCACCGCCCCGAGTCCCTTTTTGGGAAAGGGAGCGGTATATAAGTTTAAGAATAAAGATAAATTAGCACTTAGACTTACTGTATATACCGCTTCACAGTGCTTGACAGCTCTCTCTAAAACATTTACAGAGCGACCACTATGAAGCGGTATATATGTCTATTTCTATTGCTATCCCAGTATTTGAGGGGCTGCCACAAAGAAGACAGGATCAATTTGTTTTCCACAGTACGAAAAGGCAAGGCAAGAAGCAATGGGTGGAAACTAATCAAGGAGAGAAACAACCAGGAATTAAGGAGAAACTTCCTAACAGTGAGGCCAATTAACCAGTGGAACAGCAAGGGGTTGCTACGAGAGCCGTAAATGTGACAGATGCATCATGTCATTTTTTTTCCAGTGCTGCTGTAACTTTGAATGGTCACTAAATGTCGAGGGCTACCTGTTTCTTTATTGCCTTTGCAGTATTTGCCAACTGCAGAATTCTTCGTTGGAGGATACAGATCAGTCTGGATACAGATCATTCTGGACTGCGCCGGCTGCATTATCAGCATGTGGCTCAAAAGGAAATAATCCGTGGCAAAATTTTAATGCCGCTGTTACTTCAAGGTTTATATATACTGAGCTGAGGATCATTCTCCACCTTCCTTACAAAAGGGCTTTTTTTGGCTGCGAGCTGTAGAGATTTTTACTAGCCGTTGAGTCAATTTATAGAGAAAGAAAGGAAACACTGTATATTGTCAGCAGTTATTTGTTTCTAAAACTTGCACAAATACTTTGTGGCTAGTTAGTTTTATAGCACGTTTATCGTTTCACGAAGCAGATAGAAAGTAGCAGAAAGTGCCGTCCGTCTAACAAGACTTTCTCACCCTCGTTTAATCATGGTGAAATGGAGGGGGAGGGGAAAGTCATCATTTCTTTATATTTCTAAATTAGCACACGGGGATAATTTGCATGATTTCCCCACTGGGGGATTGTGGGGATGGAAAACAACACAAGAATCGATCAAATGCTTTGCTGACTTTCAATTTCTTACCATTTTGTACAGAATAATAGAGCTGGAAGGGACCTTGGAGGTCTTCTAGTCCAGGGGTCTGCAAAGTCGTCTCTTTTAAGACTGGTGGACTTCAACTCCCAGAATTCCCCAGCCAGCTATGCTGGCTAGGGAATTCTGGGAGTTGAAGTCCACCAGTCTTAAAAGAGCCAACTTTGCAGACCCCTATTCTAGTCCAACCCCCTGCTGAAGCAGGAGGCCCTATACCATTTCAGACAGGTTTGTTTTTCTTCAAGGCTTTTCTTCAAAACCCCCAGTGTTGAAAGGTGCTTTTTCAAGAGGCAGCTGGACTTTCTGGGATTTGAGGTGTTGTTGTTTTTTGAAGATGTTTCACTTCTCATCCAAGAAGTTTCTTTAGCATTTCAGCTCTGCGGAAGCAGCTTCTTGGATGAGAAGTGAAATGTCTTCAAAGAAAAAACAGAAAGTTCAGTTGCCTCTTGGGAAAAAAAAAAGCACCTTCGAGACAACCATAACCTTTTATTTTTTCTGTGCACTGCCCCGAGTCCCTTTCTGGGAGAGTGGGGTGGTATACAAATTTAATAAAATGAAAAATGAAATGAAATGGATGACTGAGAATCTTCACAGACACCTCCAGTGATTTATTTTATTTTATTTTTTTCACATTTATAACCCGCACCCATCTCACCATAAAGGGACTCGGGGCGGCAAACAGAGATTTAAAATGTGATGAAGTGCCTACAACTTCTGGAGGCAAGTTGTTCCACTGGTTAATTGTTCTCACCGCTAGGAAATTTCTCCTTAGGTCTAGGTACATCCCTTCGGCCGATCCGCTCCCACAGAGAGGGCCTTCTCAGGGTGCCGTCGGCCGGGCAATGCCGACTGGTGACACCCAGGGGAAGAGCCTTCTCTGTGGCGGGCCCTGCCCTTTGGAACGACCTACCCCCTGAACTGCGTACCATCTCGGACCTCCGCCTCTTCCGCCAGTGTCTAAAGACACATCTTTTCCAGCAAGCCGGCCTTGCCTAACCTCCCGTCGGGGCTATTTTAGATAATTTTTAAACTGGGGATTTTAATTTGGTTTTAGCATAGGATTGTAATTTAATATGTTTTTAAATTTTGTATTTATCGTTTTGTATGTTTTTAGATTCCTGGGTCCTTCGTGGAGAAGGGCGGGATATAAATATGATTAAAATAAATAAAAATAAATAAATAGGTTGCTTCTCTCCTTGATTAGTTTCCATCCATTGTTTCTTCTCTTGTCTTCAGGTGCTTTGGAAAACAAGTTGACCCCCCTTCTTTGTGCCAGGGGCTTCCCAACTTAAATCCCAACTTAAAAGCCAAGACTGTTGAGAAATGGGAAGGTAGACAGAGCACAGCTTTAGCACTTAATCCAGTACTATGACAAAGAGAACAATTCTCCTTCAGCGGATCATTTTTCCACAGTGGAAAAGCTTCAATAGAGTCCTTAACAATTATAATTATTATTTATTTTATTTGGCTTGTCAAATATGTACAAGATAACAGGTATACGTCTAAACATGGACGGGAACAAGGGAAATGAGTACAAATAAATGGGGACAGAAGGACAGGGACGGTAGGCACACTGGTGCGCTTATGCACGCCTCCTTCACGGACCTCTTAGGAATGGGGTGAGGTGCACGGTAGACAGTTTGAGGTTGAAGTTTTGGGAGTTTGAGGATGTAACAACAGAGTCAGGTAGAGCATTCCAGGCATTGACCACTCTGTTGCTGAAGTTGTATTTTCTGCAATCGAGTTTGGAGCGATTTACTTTGAGTTTGTATCTATTGTATGCCTGTGTATTATTGTGCTGGAAGCTGAAGTAGTCGTTGACAGGTAAGATGCTGTAGCAGACAATTTTGTCTACTATGCTTAGATCAGACTGTAGGAAATTGTTAAATATTAAATTATTACTTATTAAATAAACTCTCCATTCTGGGCCCAATGTTTGGAAAGCCAGACTCTGCCTGTCACCAGCCAGGACAAAAGGTGAGTGACGGAGGAGTAACACCTCCTTACAAAAACCTTGGCCCAGCTGGCCCAGCTGGGAGCACCTCGTAAGGGCCCCTTCCCAGGGTTACAGGAGAAGACGGTCCATGGTTTTGAAGGCGGAAGAGGACTCTACGCCTCAATGACAGATCAAGCGGCAGAACCATTTTCCAGGAGAAGGGAAACTCTGATTACAAACCTCCACTGTCTTGTGGCTCTAACCACTACTTGGAAGGGGCTTCAGGAGTCAACCTCCAGGCAAAATCCAGAGCCGGAGTCCTGGAAGCAGTTCGTGATTGTGTACAACCACGTTTTGGAAACTCCTGCGATGCGGCTGGAACCAATCGTATGGACTCTGCCGGTCTATTGGACTATTTCAGCGACGAGGGGGGAATCTGCTGCTTGGGTAACAGTCTATCCTCCATATTAATCTACCCAGGCCTCGTGCTCTGGAGAGGACACCCCAGCTTTGCAAACAGCATTGAAAGACACTCGTTTGGCAGGCTGAGGCAAAGAGACAGTCCTGGAACCAACAAAATCTTGGAGGCTGGGCAGGGGACAGGATGTATCTGCCCTCTATGTGGAAGGGATTGTGTCAGGCCTGCTTCCATCATTAATCAAGAAAGACCACGCTCAAACTCATTTTGAAAGTTTAAGGTTACTTTTACTGATTATGAAAAGACAGCAGCGAAAGTCAAGCAAGGAATGAAATAATTGGGCGCGAAGCATACATATCAAAGCATTACCCATCCCCTATAGCCCATGACCCCCAGGACATTATCCAATGCAGAACCCTCCACAACGTCAGGTGGGCAGCACATCCAGGAACATCATCAGAATGGAATGTGAGACCGTTGGCCTTGGCGATATCCAGTCCTGGCTCCAAACACCTCCAGCACACTTAATGTCCAATACCCACAGCCCCTCTCTCCCTGTTTCAATGGCAGCCGAAGCAAGCAATAAAGCGGAGGCTGACAGATTGTCACTCTTGAATTGGCCTTTTTAGCCACACCAGATGCTGTTTTAGGACCTCTAGTCTTTTGAGACTGAAGGATGCCATGAATTATTAGATATTAGATATAGTAGCATACTATTAGATATTGTCAAAGTCTTTTCCTTTCGTGTATCCATTCTAACGGAAAGCTTCAGGTGAATGAGAAGTTTATTTTTGAGCTCTCCATTCATGAAATATATATAGCCAGCAATATATCCAAGACCTGTTTATGGGTGAGTGAGATGAAGGGCAGAAATTTGCTCCCTCCAAGTCAATACAATACAACAGCAGAGTTGGAAGGGACCTTGGAGGTCTTCTAGTCCAACCCCCTGCCTAGGCAGGAAACCCTACACCGTTTCAGACAAATGGCTATCCAATATCTTCTTAAAGGCTTCCACTGTTGGAACATTCACAACTTCTGGAGCCAAATTGTTCCATGGATTAATTGTTCTTCTAACTGTCAGGAAATTTCTCCTCAGTTCTAAGTTGCTTCTCTCCTTGATTAGTTTCCACCCATTGCTTCTTGTTCTGCCCTCAGGTGCTTTGGAGAATAGCTTGACTCCCTCTTCTTTGTGGCAGCCCCTCAGATATTGGAACCCTGCTATCGTGTCTCCCCTAGTCCTTCTTTTCATTAAACTAGACATATCCAGTTCCACACCTATTTATTGAAAGGGCCTTCATGAGCATCATTTTTTAAAACATCACTTTTTTTTAAAATGCACTGGCGAATCCCTGAGTGGTCAGAGAGGGGGAGAGAGCGAGCCATATTCGGGAATCCCGCTTCTCTCCTCCCGATACCTGCGCCTCCATCCGCGGCGGTCCAAGGGATGGATGGAGAGCGCAGTCCAGCAGTCAGGGCAAAGTGAGGGCAGCCGGCTTCACTCGCCCACTGCCCATGTGCAGCCCTTTGGCACATGCTCACTTCGCCGAGGGGGGGGGGACGCTGAGCATGAGCAGAAGGGAAATTTGAAAGAAGAAGGGGGGAAAGGGGGGGCTTCATCAGATCAGACATCTTGCGCGTGAAGAGCGCAGACTTAGCGTGGCGAGACCGGGCGCCCCCTTTGTGTGGCCGCAGGTGGGAAAGGCATTTCCCCGCGGGCTCGGTGGCCTGCCTGCTCTTCCCGGGCTGTTCGGAGCATCAGTCCCCCTCTCCACCTCCCCATCCATCGCTTCCCTTCCTTCCCAGCTTGCATTCCTCTTCATTCTTCCCGAGACAAGATGGCAACGCCGGCGGCTGTAAATCCACCCGGTGAGTAGCTGTTTGGCTGGTTGGCGAGTCCGCGGCGTCTTGCAAACTGGAAAGTCCGGTGGAAATCGGCCAGGGCGCACTACGCACTCGCACCCTCCCTCCCTCCCTCCCTCCCTCCTCCACGCCCGCCCCAAGCAGGCAATCCTGTCTTTTGGGGTTGGGGGGTGTGTGGGAATCTCTCTGGCCCCGTCAGCAACTGGACTCGCCCCTCTTGGCTTGCTTTGCAAGCTTCCCATGGGGAATAAGCAGATCCCAAGGTAGATTCGGGGGCTGTTATCGCACCAGGCGCGTCCCCGTGGTTAAATGGACCAGAGAGCTCGGCGCCTCGAGTCAGCGCGCCGCGATAAGCTCATTGGCATTGCCCAGGGAAAGTAGGATGCCGGTGCGTCGTAGGAGCGTATCGCGGGCTCCTATATTCACCCCTAAGAAGCACTTCTGTGCACCAGCGATTGCGCCCAGAGATGGAGACCTAGCAAGCCAAAGATTCCCCAGCAGGACGTGGCTTGGTTCCTCGTCCCTTCTCCTTTGCAATTGACTTCACTTTTTGCACGGAGTTGACAGCTGTTCTGGAAATGGCTAGCTAGCCCTTGTGCCAGACGCCACGTTTGATGCTTCCCCCTTCCTTAGCAGGAAAAAGACAAATCTGGTTTTTTATCCAAACTGACCAGCGAGACAGAATGTTGGAGGGTGTTTAAAAAAAACAAACAACGTTTAACCTTTGCGGTGGTGGAAGTTGGAAGCATTAGGGATGCCCCAAATGTTATAGGGGATGAGGTGGCTCAGGGGCTAAGACGCTGAGCGTGTCGATCAGAAAGGTCAGCAGTGCGGTGGTTCGAATCCCTAGTGCCGCATAACGGAGTGAGCTCCCGTTACTTGTCCCAGCTTCTGCCAACCTAGCAGTTTGAAAGCACGTAAAAAATGCAAGTAGAAAAATAGGGACCACCTTTGGTGGGAAGGGAACAGCGTTCCGTGCGCCTTTGGCATTGAGTCATGCTGGCCACATGACCACGGAGACGTCTTTGGACAGCGCTGGCTCTTCAGCTTTGAAACAGAGATGAGCACCACCCCCTAGAGTCAGGAATTACTAGCACGTATGGGCAAGGGGAACCTTTACCTTTAATGGGAGAAGATGGAAGGATTAGGGATACCCCAAATTTTATAGAAAGCACCAAATGTATCAGCAAGGTTGGCATTATGTATAAAACATTTGTGACTGGCTGGCAGTGGTCCTTCTGCAGCTTTAGGGATACTTGTAAATAGTAAGACATGGCATTTTAACATTTGGTAAGCTGTGGAAAAAATTGGCCTTTGGGGGTTGCATTTTAGAGTGTTCCCCAAAACGTGCCACTGTCTTGTAATGGGAGATAAAAAGTTACATCTTTCCTTTGGTTCCTTAGGGAACCAAAGTTAATTCTGCTAGGACTTTAAATTGATCCAATATTTGGAGTGGTGCCCAATCAGCTCTATGTAGCATCACCAAATGACTAGGAATTGGATAACTAAGTTGTAATTTAAAACAGCTCAAAAGATGGCAACTTGCCGAGCGCAGCTTTAAACTGTTGGTTCTTGTTCGTGGTTCTTAACTTGAATTTTCAGATTGGGAAGATCCAAGGAAGTTGGATGAGAAAAAAAATGCAACTTTATTTTCACTGTTTTGTTTTATTTAAATATATTTGTCTGAGATTTCACCCAGAGGCACAAAAATGTTAAGATCCTCTGCATTGTGTTCTTACTGTAAGGGAAATTTCTGTTTAATTCTAAATCGGCTTGTGTTTAACAAGTTGGGTTTAAAGGAATTGGGCTATTTTGTAATTTAAAAACTAAGTTTTTGCTCCTTATATTGTGCAAAACCAACCCATGTGGCTGTTTCATTGTCTGTTCCGTTGCATAGATTTAGAAGGTTGGATTAATTCAGATAATCCCAGTTAAAGGTTAATCCTGGTTAATTATATTGTTATCACAATCTTTTTTATAAAGAGGCTTGGAAAAGCTTTCTTTTTGAAATCCTTGTATGATGAGGATTGCATTTTAAATGAAGTTGAAATTTTAGTCTGTAGTATATCACAAAATATCGTTGTGCATTAAATCACAGCGTCTACAGTTTAGTTGCACACTGTGTAAACAATCTATTTGCAGTTTTGTTAAACAAACTGTAGTTTAGAACAATGTAAAAGGCCCAATCTCTGCACATAGAACAATAGAATTGGAAGGGGCCTTAAAAGTAAACGTTCCCCTCGCACATACATACTAGTCGTTCCTGACTCTAGGGGGCAGTGTTCATCTCTGTTTCTAAGCCGAAGAGCCAGCACTGTCCGAAGACGTCTCCGTGATCATGTGGCCGGCATGACTAAATGCCAAAGGCGCACGGAACTCTGTTCCCTTCCCAACAAAGGTGGTTCCTATTTTCCTATTTGCATTTTTACAGCTGTGCTTTCGAACGGCTAGGTTGGCAGAAGCTGGGACAAGTAACGGGAGCTCACTATGTTAGGTGGCGCTAGGGGTTCGAACTGCCCAACCGCCGACTTTTCTGATCAACAAGCTCAGCGCCTTAGTCACTGAGCCACCGTGTCCCCAGAAGGGACCTTAGAAGTCTTCTATGCAAATCCCTGCTCGAGTAGGAGATCCTACACCATTTTAAACAAATGGTTGTCCAGTCTCTTTCTGAAAACCTCCAGTGATGGAGTACCCACAACTTCTGGAGGCAAGCTGTTCCCCTGATTAATTGCTCTCGCTGTTAGGAAATTTCTCCTTACTTCTAGATTGCGTCTCTCCTTGATTAATTTCCATGCCTTGTTTCTTGACTTCTCTTCAGGTGCTTTGGAAAATAGATGGGCCCCCTCTTCTTTGTGGCAGCTACTCAAATACTGGAACAGTGCTATCATGTCTCCCCATGTCCTTCTTTTCACTAGACTAGACATACCCAAACTGCACGCGAACCTGCCCATTGCATAGCCCAAAGCTACGGGTCATGGTGATGGAATGTGCAGCTGGAGAAAGCATGGAGACAGAAGGAAGGTCAGCAATGGCAGGGTGGCTTCCTTTGCGGGTGGGAGGTGGGGGGAAAGACAGCAGATTTCACAGAGGGGTCCAAAGAGACTGCACATTCCTGAACCGGATGGTGGGGAGAGGAAATAGTTCAGGGTAGCCCACCCTAGACTCCCCCAGTATGTATCTATGAGGTTAGAAGGTTAGAAGCTTTACCTGGGGAGATTCTGTCCATTTGGCGCAAGCAAATAAAGCCTTGGACTCAATTGGATTTCACTGTGTCTCAGGCTTGACAGCCATAGACTGCTGATTTTTTAGGTATCGATTGTATATAAATCTTTGCACTTCCAACATGTGCAGCATGAGCAAACTTTAACTGTGCTTTTGCTGAACTGTTCAACTGTGGTTGTAGATCAGGGGTTCCCAAACTTGGCAACTTGAAGACTTGCGGACTTCAACTCCCAGAATTCTCCAGCCAGTTGGAGAATTCTGGGAGTTGAAGTCCACAAGTCTTCAAGTTGCCAAGTTTGGGAACCCCTGTTGTAGATTATCATCCTGATTTTTTTCTTTCTTCACAGTAGCTACTATAACTGTCTGTCTGTCTGTCTGTCTGTCTATAAATGGCTGTGTGTGTGTGTGTGTGTGTGTGTGTGTTCAAGCATAACTCTGGAACGCCTCAAGTAATTTCAACCAAACCTGGTACACAGGTGACTTACTCTCTGGAGAAAAATACTGTGTTGTTTGTTGTTTATTGGACTTATATGCCGCCCTTTTCCCGAAGGACTCAGGGCGGCGTGCAACATAAAAATACATAAAACAAAAGTTAAAATATTTATTTATTTATTTAATCGGATTTTTATACTGCCCTATCTCCCAAAAGGGACTCAATAGAGAATCCAATAACAATAAATTAACAATTGACAGTTAAATTTAAAATAAATTAACAATTAAAATTAATAATTAATTTTATTCTGGCTGGGCTGGCTTGCTGGAAAAGCCAACTTTTTAGGGCGCGCCGGAAGGACTGGAGGTGGGGAATTATGAGAAGCTCCGGGGGCAGCTCATTCCAGAGGGAAGGCGCTCCCACAGAGAAGGCTCTCCCCCTGGGGGTGGCCAGCCAACACTGTCTGGCCGACAGCACCCTGAGGAGGCCAACTCTGTGGGATCATACTGGAGGCTACCGGTGGCAGTAGGTGGTCTCGCAAGTACCCTGGGCCTAAGGTACTTAGGTAAGACACCCCTAACACCCCTCGGGGTGTGTGTTCTGTTAAGATACAGCCTGTTGTGCCTTTAGATGGATTCTACTGTACAGCACAGTGGAGTTGTAACGGCTTCACAGCACCCCACAAGGGGGTTCCCTCTGGTAAAGGGGGAAAATCCAACATTAGAAATTACATTTGGTCCGGACCTTTCCCCCCCCCTCTAAATAAATACACGGGCAAGGCTGGGTTATTAGCTAGTTTGTTATAAGTTACAGGTGTTCAAAGGCAGCAACTTGCTGGTCCGAATCTATTCACTAGGACTCCAGGGTTAGGCGTGATTATCTGGGAAGGAACACAGGGGAAGTGAACAAGGTCTTCATGCTGCAGTGGCTCAAGGTGGAAAGCAGGTTGAGCTTTTTAACTGGAGATAAAAAGCCAATGACGGTGCTTTGCTTTCAAGGAGAAGTAGAACAGTTGTGCAGAGAAAACTCTTGGAAAGAGAGAGCAGGAAGCAGGATCTCTGTCAAAGGGAAGAAAGATATGGAGGTTCCGTTTGGCTGTTTGCTGGCAGGAAATACTGCTGGGATCCGAGGATGGATCGTTCCTTTTCTTTGGCTGAAGTCCCAGCAGAGGCATTGTCCAGCTTCCGGAGAAGGTCTAGGAGTGTTTTGGAAGTAGGTCCTCCCCAAAGAGTTGATTTTGCTCTCCCGTCACCTACTTCCTCTCAGGATTTGAGAGTGTTCCCATGCATTCCTGGATACCAGCGGTCACGTCTATAGAGTGGGATGAAATCAAGGGACCAGGATTGTTTGCAAGGCGTCTTGCGGAAGAACAGAGTTGGTAGGGATGGCGGAAGTCTTCTAGACCAACCTCTTGCTTGAGCAGGAGATTCTATGCCATTCCAGACCAACAGTGGCCCGGCGACTTCTTAAAAACCTCCAGTGATGGACCACCCACAACCTCTAAAGGCAACCCATTACACTGATTAATTGTTCTGGAGGGATTGATTAGATGACCTACAAGGTCCTTTCCAACTCTGTTAATCTAATCTGAACCTGTTGTGGCCCACCAGCGCCAGTGGAGCTGGCAGCAGATTCAGACAGTGAGGAGGTTGGGGAGGAAGATGGGCCAGCCCTGGAGTCTGGGGAAGGCTCTGAGGAGGGCTCTGTGTCGGAGGCAGAGAGGGAGCCAGGACCATCTGACAGTTATCAGCTGCCTTCGGAGTCAGACATCAGTGAGGCAGACGAACAGCTGGAGCCTGTTCCCAGTGTGCGCTTGCGCAGAGTTGCCAGGAGAAGGGAACAGCTAAGGAACAAGGGTCAACTTGGGAGTAAGGCCACAGGTGGATGGTGAATGGCCCCTCCCATCGGGAATAAAAGAGGAGCGAAAGGGGAGTGGAGTTTGCAGGAGACCATTAGTTCATTAGTCAAGTATTGCAGCGTCTGAAAGATATCGGCCTGGCCACTCTCCAAGCCCGATAAAAGTCATTAATTGTGAACTATCTTGAAAGACTGTGGGCCGGGACTTTGCTGGAGAGGAATTCACTATAGATTAAATAAAAGGGGTTTATCAAGACGAGGACTCGGCTATGTGTTGCTGGGGAAGCCTAGGTCAGACCCCACATTCTCACTGGAAAGGAAATTTCCGTTTAATTCGAGGTTGGAGCTTTCTTAGATAAGCCTCCATCCATTCCTTCTACTCTTTGAAGACCAGACCATTCCTCCCTCTCTTCTGTGAGAGTCCTCAAGTATTGGAAGACCGCTATCATGTCACCCCTAGTCTTTCCCCTCATTAGACTAGACATATCCAGTCCCCACAACCGTTGACGCTAGTATTGATTAGAATGCTGGTTTGAGGGTAGAGCCAAAATCTTGGACACTTGAAGAGGACTTTCCAACCTTCATTTATTTATGAATTCACATTTCTCAGAATATTTTGAATAGTGTCCTCCCAATTGCTTATCCCCTCTGCTAAATCGCCGTTGGTGAGATAAACTATCGTCGGACTCAATTCCTAGATGTTGGTTGGTTTATGTCAAATGTCCCTTCCGTTCACCATTTCTCATCATCTCTCCAATCAGATGTCTTCGTCCCTAGTGTTTCCCTCCCCGCTTTGGGGACTTGTGAAAGCATCAGTGAAAGTTGTTGTGAAATGGTGGTTTCCTATCTAACAGATGAACCGTCGTCTCCTATCTGGAAGAGACCCTATCTGAAGCTCCCTGATAAGAGCTAGTGAAAAGTTTCCATTCCTTGTCCTAGGGTGATTCGTCCTGAAAGGCAGTAAAGTTCAAAAGTACAGATTGAAGATAATAGTTGAAGCTCAGGGTTGAACTGCGGTGTCCTTGGTGCTCTCGGAGCTTGGTGGTTGTCTTGCAGATGTTCCATTCGTCATCAGTGCTGAAGATGTTTGACTAGCTTGATAATGAAACTTCTGCACCCAACTCGGAGGGCCCCAGGGCCCCCATAATCTCAAACGTTTGTTATCTTAGGAAAGTAAGGAGATCTGCTTAATAATCTTATGGTTCTAGCTGAGGGGTAACATTGCTGTATTCTGAGAAGGAGGAGGAGGAGGGAGGAGGAAGGAAGAAGGTGAAGAAGAAGAGGAGGAGGAGGAAGAAGAGGAGGAGAAGGAGAGGAGGAGGAGGAGAAAAGAAGGAGGAGGAGGAGGAGGGGGGGGGGAGAAGAAGAAGAAGAAGAAGAAGAGGAGGAGGAGGAGGAGAAGGAGGAGGAGGAGGAGGAGGACGACGACGACCTCTGCTACTTTCCATCTCCCCTTCCACTGATTTACAGACATCTCTACAGCTTCCTTGATGTTCAAAGCAGATGCTCCCATGGGCAATAGCATTACACCATAACGTTTTTGTCAAGCGTTTCCTAAGCATCAGCCAGAGAAGAGGAGGTTATTGATTAAGACATTTTCTTCCTGGACGCTTTTCTCCATTGTATCTATGAACCCTCCATCCAGTTCTGGCTCTAGAGAGTTTGTGCGTAGGTTGCTTTCAAGTCAAGCAGTGATATAGCTTTTAATTTTAAAACTGTCACCAAAACCATAACTTGTGATGAAGGGCCACTGTTTCTCTTGACAGTTTTGATTTACAGAGGAAGATACAAGAGAGGGTGCTGGGAGTTATTTTCTTTTCTTTAAAAAAAAAATCATTGCAAGGGAGGCGTTACATTCAAAGGACTCGTTCAGTTCCAAAGCTTGGGTCAAGTCACTTTTCAAAAGAGGCACCGAGGAACAATGGAATGGAATGGAGAGAGGGGAGGAGAAGGGAGATCGAGGGATGGAGAGGGGAGAGGAGAGGAGGGTGGGGAGGGGAGGGGAGGTGGGATGGGGAGGGGTCAGGAACAGAGGGAAAAAGGTGGGGGGGGAGAGGAGAAGGATTGGAGGTGGGGAGGGGAAAGGAGAGGGGAGGAGAAGGGAGATCGAGGGATAGGGAGGGGAGAGGAGAGGAGAGGAGGGTGGGGAGGGGAGAGAAGAGCAGGGGAGGTGGGGTGGGGAGCAGAGGGGAAAAGAGGAGGTACGGAAAGAAGAGAGGAGAGAAGAAGTTTATTTGACCAAATGCGACCAAATTCCTGTGACAAAGAATTTGTCTTCCGCGCAGAAACTCTTGGTGTACATGCAATTCAACAGAGCAAAAGTAATCATCATCATCATCTTCATCTTCATCATCTTCATCCAATCAATAAGAGGGGCTTAGTAAAGAAGACAATAATCATAATGCTACAACCATACAACATGGGTAAATGCTTTCATTTAGATCGATTAGCACGATTCCAGCTGAGGTTAGGACTGCAATTCAGGGCTGGAGTGGGCAATAGATCCCTCGGTTGATCTTCGCCCTGGTTTCACCTAGGGCTCCTCAGAGCGGCCAGTATTGACCGCTGAAGTTTGAGGGGGTTATCCAAGGGTTGGTAAATTACAAATAACAATTGGGTGGCCATTTTAAAGACACCCCCAAAACTGGAGAGTTGAGGGGCGTCTCCTTCAGAAGCTCCTGGTTTGTGCATCTTGAGCCAAAGTAGTTTCAGACAGCACATTCAGTTGGGTTGGTCCTCAAGGACCTTCTTTCGAGCTGTGGTGGCGCAGTGGTTGGAATGCAGTATTGCAGGCTCCTTCTGCTGACTGTTTGGCAGTTCGATCCTGACCGGCTCAAGGTTGACTCAGCCTTCCATCCTTCCGAGGTGGGTAAAAGGAGGACCCAGATTGTTGGGGGCAAGAGGCTAACTCTGTAAACTGCTTAGAGAGGGCTGTAAAGTCCTGTAAAGCGATATATAAGTCTAAGTACTATTGATAAGTGGGAGGGAAGGAAGGAAGGAAGGAAGGAAGGAAGGAAGGAAGGAAGGAAGGAAGGAGACCCATGGTGATGCAGTGGTTACAATGCAGCATTGCAGGCTAACTCTGCCAACTGCCAGCAGTTTGAATCTCACCAGGCTCATGGTTGACTCAGCTTTCCATCCTTCCGAGGTGGATAAAAGGTGGACCCAGATTGTTGGGGGCAAGAGCCTTAGAGAGAGCTGTGAAGCACTGTGAAGCGGTGTATAAGTCTAAAAGCAGTGTTATTGCTCTGCTAATTTAAATTGTTGCCATTAATGAGATTTTCCCAGACTTAAGTAGTGACCAACTCTGGTTTTTCCTTTCTCCCATTTTTGGGATCCCATTTCGTTTGTTCCCTTTCACTTCGTCTTCTCCTTCTCCTTTTATTAATTTTATTTCGCTAAACTCCTATTTCTATTTGCCTTTGCTTTCTCTTTCCTTCTCTTTCCTCTTTTATTCCCTCCCATCTCCTGTGTCTAACCAGCCGTTATTGCTCATCTACTGCAGTCAGGGGAGCCACTTCGCGAGATATTTTCAAAGCCGCTGCAGAGTTACATTAAGCTCTCATCAGGTTTCTCTTGTGACCATTGTTTAAAGAAGCGCTGAATGCTGGGATTGCGCGATGCATTTCAAGTGATTCCTAACTCAGGGGGGGGGGAGAGAGAGAGAGAGAGAGAGAGAGAGAGAGAGAGAGAGAGAGAGAGAGAGAGAGAGAGAGAGAGAGAGAGAGAGAGATATTCAGGGACTTTTTCTCACCGAAGAAAAGCGAATTCCTGAACGCTATAACTGCACTTACCCACTTGGTTTTTAATGATGCTGAATCAGTGCACCCTTTTATTCAGCCATTAGCAAAAAATCTGGGCTGTAATGAGTCTTCTCCAGAAGCCCAAAGTTGTGTGCAGTTGTTTTGATGCCCTTTCTTGTTTCCTTGTTTCTCTCTTCTTGCTTGGACCAGAATGTATTTATTTGATTTAATTTAGTTTGTCAAATGTGTAGCAGGTATAAGTATAAACATCTAGTCCAGCCGTCACCCAAGCAGACCATACATCATTTCTGACAGAGGGCAGTCCAGTCTCTTCTTGAAAACCTCCAGTGATGAAGCTCCCACAACTTCCGAAGGCAACCTTCTGTTCCATTGGTTGATTGTTCTCATTCTCAGAAAGTTCCTCCTTATTTCCAGGTTGAATCTCTCCTTGATCAGTTTCCATCCATTGTTCCTTGTCAGGCAGCATAGAACTTCCATTTCCCAAGCAGTTGGCTTGTTTTCAGTGGACAAACATACTATAAACTTAACCCTCATCAACAGAGTCTGAAGCAATCTAGATCATTGATGTAATTTATATAATTTGCATCATTGTCAGTCATTATTATAATGACACAATCAAGGTTCTCATGGTTTTTGTGTCCAATTATGACCCAGAATGGCTGTTGTGTAATATCATTCACATCAATTAGGTCAACTGCATAATTACCCAAATGATGGAAAAATAACACAGGTGATTAAACCAGAAATAACAAATACCTCCCCCTTCCATATCTTCTCTTAAGCTGAGATATTTACCCTGTTCCTGATGCAGAAAAGAAGTTTTCCATCCTGAAAGTTGAAACAAACATTTGGTGCCTTGCCTTTTTGGGAAGGGCCAACATTTCACATCCTTGTGGCCTCTTGTCTGTTGTTGCTATGATTACAGTTTTATAATCTTTGTCTCCTTGTGGTATCTTCTTGTTGTGGCCCACCAGCAGCCAGAGGAGCTGGCAGCAGAATGAGGAGTGAGGAGGTTGGGGAGGAACATGGACTAGTCCTGGAAGCTGGGGAAGGCTCTGATGAGGGCTCTGTGTTGGAGGCAGAGATGGGGCCGAGGCCTTCTGGCTGTGATCAGGTGCCTATGGAGCTAGACGGTAGTGAGGCAGAGGAACAGCGGGAGCCTGTTCCCAGTGTGCGCATGCATAGAGCTGCCAGAAGAAAAGAACAACCCAGAAATCAGGGTAGACTTGGGAGCAAAGTCACAGGTGGAAGGTGATTGGCCCCTCCCACAGGACATAAAAAAGGAGCAAAAGGGGAGTGGGCTTTGGCAGGAAACAATTTGTTCGTTCCTTCGTTAGATTCATTTCAGGAGTATGAAGATCTGTCCGTGAATCTCAGAGACTCTGTGCCCAGCCTTTCCTTGCACAGCACCTCATTTGGAAAATATTGACATGGCAGCTTTCCAAGCTAGATAAGGTCTGTGGTCATAAATATTCCTTTGAAAGACTGTTTGCCAGGCGTTTGCTGAAGGTAAATGAGAGGAATTCACATTTGTTTAATAAAAGGGGTTTTGTCGGGACCTGGACTCTTCCTCGTGCTTTTTGGGGAAGCCCAGGTCAGAAAACAAGCCTTCGCCTGTACCGGCAAGAAAAAAAACTTTAAAAAAAAGGGGGGGGGGGCTTCTGACAATTTCATGGCTCACAGCTGAGCCGTGCGATTCTCGAAAGCTTTTTTTTAAAAAACTACCGGTTTGCAGAACCAAGGACAATCGTCCCTACCGGTTCGGCCCAGTTCGGATGGATTTCACCCCTGCTCCAAGCGCTTCAACCCATCTCTAAAAGGATGCAGATGACCAGCTGTCTGCAAGGAATATAAATCCTTCCGTTTCTCACCGTCCTGTCAGAGCTGAAGAAGCTTCTTGGATGAGAAGCGAAACGCCTTCGGAGAAAAAATCAAGTTGCCTCCTGAAAAAGCCGCCTTGTCTACCTACTTGGGATGGCTAATAAAACAATCATATTGAAGATCCCACTGGTTATAGATCCGGATGAAGAGGAACAGTGGTGGGTTTCAAATTTTTTAGAACCTACTCTGTAGGTGTGGCCTATTTTGTGGGCGTGGCTTGGCAGTCATGTGACAGGGTGGGAGTGGCCACCTTTTAAAATGTGGTGAAACTCATTTAACAACACACTTGCTTAGCAACCAAAATTTTAGACTCAATTGTGATGATAAATTCTTTCTTTCTTTCTTTCTTTCTTTCTTTCTTTCTTTCTTTCTTTCTTTCTTTCCTTCCTTCCTTCCTTCCTTCCTTCCTTCCTTCCTTCCCTCCCTCCCTCCCTCCCTCCCTCCCTCCCTTCTTTCCTTTCCTTTCCTTTCCTTTTCTTTCCTTCCTGTTGGGTCACTGGCAGCGGCGGGCCAGATTTACTTCCAGGTATGCCAATGGAACCCTCTCTCACCGGTTCTCTAAATTTCACCAACTGGCTCTGACGAGTAGGTGCGAGCCTGCAGAAACCCACCACTGAAGAGGAACCAGTTAAGGGTTGGGCAGACACCGAATCAAGTTTTTACTGGGAGCTTCAGGAAAAACAATCAACCATGAGACTCCGTTCTGTACATGTTTTGGGCAACTTTCTGCCTCCTCCTCTTCCTACACACGAGGCATTTATACACAACTCTCCTGTGAAATTGCTTATTTGACAACGGCTGAGTTCCTTGGTATGCCATTACGCTGGGTTCGTTGGCTGAGTAGGAGTCGGAAGAATGCGAGCTGCCAGATCTGTCTTGTCACCCTGAAGTTTACGCTTTGCTCTTGTTTTTGCATGTGAAAAGGCTGCTTGGCCGCAGCTTTTTGTCTCAGTATGAGAAACGAAGAGAGGTTGGGGGGGGTGGGGGGAACGGAGAGGTCTCCCTCGTAGGTAAGCATTCAGCTTGCCGGTTGGATTTCTTTCTTTTTAATGTGTAGATGTTCCCTTTTGGAATGAAAAGAATCTTTTGTGAGCAAAACGCAGAATATTTTCCAGGCGGTGGTTATTATTATTATTATTATTATTATTATTATTATTATTATTATTATTATTATTATTTATTTATTTATTTATTTATTTATTCGATTTATATACCGCCCTATTTCACCAAAAAAGGGACTCAGGGCGGTGCACAGAAAGATAAAAAGCTCCACAATATACAAAATATAAAAAAACAATTAAATTATTGGAACTGTGCTAAAATTTAAATAAATAATTAAAACCCAATAAATATCAAATTAAAATATTCCCTAATCTATGTCAGGCCGGCTAGATGAAAGAAATGTGCTTTTACCATCCGACGGAAGAGGCGTAGGTCCGTGATGGTGCGGATATCGGGGGGAAGGTCGTTCCAGAGTGTCGGACCCGCCACAGAGAAGGCTCTTCCTCTGGGGGTCGCCAGTCGGCATTGTCCGGCTGACGGCACCCTGAGAAGGCCCACTCTGTGGGAGCGGACAGGTCGAAGGGAGGAATGTGGTAGGAGGCGGTCTCTCAGGTAACCAGGATCCGTGCCATGGAGCGCTTTGAAGATGGTGACTAACACCTTGAAGCGCACCCGGAAGACCACAGGCAGCTAGCGCAGGAGAGGTGTTACGTGGGAGTAACGAGAAACTCCCAGAATCCCCCGCGCGGCCGCATTCTGCACTAGCTGGAGCCTCCGGGTGCACCTCAAGGGGAGCCCCATGTAGAGGGCGTTGCAGTAGTCTAGGCGGGAAATAACGAGGGCTTGAGTGACCGTGCGTAGGGTTAGAAGACAGGGCAGGAATAACTCTTAAGTGAATGGCATGGGGAACTTGGCCTATGGGAAAAGCCAAGTCCTAGTATTTCCGGCAAAGACAATCAGGTTCGTGTTGGGGAGGGAGATCAGGGGGTGCCGGTTGGTATCATTTTGTACCCCAAAAAGCGAGCAGCTTCCTATATTATAAAGGTTCGGATATGTTGCCTCTTGGATCGCAAAGAAAACATTGTGGGGTTTTTTTTTGCTTCTTCTTGTTCGTGCACCATGCTGTACAGATTTAATTGGCCAATTTAATGCTCCTGTTACTGATCTGACAAGCTGTCATTGCTTAGATGGCAGTTGTAATATGAACTTTTATGACAATTTCTGCCCGGAGTAATAAAGAACAAAGACAGCTCTCTGGAAGGAACCTGAACAATCCCCACCACCACCACTAAAACTGGCTGTGCTATGTCTTTTCCAGACCCCTACAAAGCATCTCTTAGAACAGTGATGGTGAACCTTTTCAGCACCGAATGGCCAAACCAAATGGAATACATGTGTTTGTGTCTGCATAGGCAGGCTGGAGCAGCGGAAATCCGAAGACCAGCTGTCCGGCGCACACATGCCTGTATTTTGACCATTTCTGTCTGTTTTTCAGGCCATTTTCCAGGATGTTTTTGATCCAACAATCTCAAAAACAGCCCCAAAACAGCCTAAACATGGTCTGAAAACAGCCCCAAAATGGCCTGTTTTTTGGCCATTTTCCAGGCTGTTTTCCGGTGTTCTGGCACCCGTGAAGACCAGCTGACTGGTGCGCATGTGTGTGCCAGAAACTAGAAGAGCCTCTGGAGATGGTGCATGTGCCAGCAGAGAGGGCTCTGCTTGCCACCTCTGGCAGGCGTGCCATTGGTTCGCCATCACTGCCTTAGAATCATGTTCCAAAGACAGCAAAGCTAGGAATGGCCAGCTTTTGTGACTGAAGGACGCATTTTGGATTTGGAGAGATTGTCTTCAGTACCATGGCTGTCATAGTTATGTAGCTTATCAAAGAGAAGGATTGGGGGGGACAGGGTAACCATATTCCAGTACTTGAAGGACTGTCACAGAGATGACAGGATTGGCATTCTCCACAACAACTGACAGCAGAGCAAGAAGTGATGGGTGGAAGTTCATTAAAGAGAGAAGGAACCTAGAACTAAAGAGAAGTTTCCAGAAGGTGAGAAGAAAAATAATCAGTAGAATAGCTTGCTCCCTGGAGTTGTGGGTGGTCCATCACTGGAGGTATTCGAAAAGAGTCTGGACAACCATTTGGCCAGGATGGTATAAGTCTCCTGCCCTGAGCAGGGGGTTGGACTAGAAGACCTCTAAGATCCTTTTTAACTCTGTTACTTGGATTCTGTGAGACATCTTGCTACACTGTTTGCTTCCTTGATTTCTTATAATTGTATGGGGCTTGACAGAGGATTTTTGAGAATAATATTTAGCAACAGCAATAACACTTAAACTTATATACCGCTTCATAGTGCTTTAAGCGTCTCTAAGCAGTTTACAGAGTTAGTAAAATATCCCCAACAATCTGGCTTCTCATTTTAAGAACCTCAGAAGAATCGAAGACTGAGTTTAACTTTGAGCTGGTGACAATCGAACTGATGGCAGTCTGCAGAATTAGCCTGCAATACTGCATTCTAACCACTGTGCCAACATGGCTCCTGGTAGATAGGAACACTCTCATATCTCTTCTAAATCCCTTCTAGCGCTATGATTCTATATTCTATATTTTACTTTAGTGGTACTTGCAAGTTAACGACCATGTTGGGGATATCTGGGTTTTTATCAAAGAGAAAAATGGTGAGGTTCTTCTCTGTTATCTTCAAATGCTTCCTATCTCTCCATTTTTAAGAACAGCAAAGATGGATGGGCCAACTTTTTGAAGAAAGAGTAACAAGAAAGCTTAGTGTTATCTTCTGGAAGGCATTATGGTTTTTCAACCTTCTGTTGAAGGGCATAAAATAGAAGCTTGAACAAACAAAGATGACCCAAGAAATCTTTCCTAGAATGCTGATGAGGCTACTAATTTGCTACGTTAATGTTGGCACAAATATATACCCTATTTCACCTGAAAATAAGACCTCCACAGATAATAAGCTCAGCCAGGCTTTTGAGTGCATGCACTAAAATAAGCCCTCCCGGAAAATATTGCAACACAGCAGCAGCCATGAGGTGACCACGCTCGCCGCCTCCTGCACCTCAAAAATAAGAAGACTCCCCGAAAATAAGGCCAAGCGCTTATTTCAGGGGTCAAAAGAAAATAAGACCCTGTCTTATTTTTGGAGAAACATGGTATTTGGTACAAAATCAACACTTCTAGATTAAATCAACACTTCTAGATGTTGCGACAGAAGGAGTAACATAAAGGAATACAACTTTGCAACTAACATAAGCTCCAAAACATCACCAGCATGAATTCTAAAATACTGTGGGAAGAAGGTAGCAAAATTTTTCAGGAAAGGGAATTCCAGATTTTTAATTTAATTCATTCATCTGCATTTAGTTTTTTAAAAAATGGATTTATTTTTAGAGTTTGTTAAAAAAGAAAATCTTTAGTTAAGCTTCTCAGAATGTGATGCTGTATTCTCCTACAAAGAGCATAGATATATGTTTTGTAGATTGTGCCGAATGTCTTCAAAGTGGTTTTCATTTGCATGCTTTATACACATACCCAAAACATCTAGTTTCTGTTTAAGGAAGCAGATGAAATCTCCTTAATCCATAATCAGAGAGCAGGAAGGTCTGGGCATATTCTTCTCAACTCAGCGGAATCCCGGGACTGGTTGCAAAAAGTAAAATCAATAGATAAATTAATTGGTAGGAAAAGGTGCCGTTAGATTCTGTGCAAAACATTTAAAGCCTTTCCCGGCCCAATGTTTTGTGCAATGTCCCATTTTGCCCGTGAAACTACTCAGAACAGTTCTGTAAAATTTCCCGTTCAAAATAGTTTGGAATTTTTAATTGTTTGGTCTGCCCCTTTTATGGCGCTGTTGCCCTTAGAAACGCATTTAATGCCGGCTTTTTAATGCTTGCCGTTGAGCAGGAGGCATCTGCCTTGCTGGTGTAGCAGGGAGCGAAAATCCACGACAGCTGTATTTAAAGTAGGGTAACAAATGGGGCTTTCACCCAACGCTCTTGAACATTGTGTCCCCAATGGCTACTTAATCATGGTTAAAACCAACTCATTCTCAAAGGGAGAGAAAGAGGCGAATGGTTTATGGTTTATGGTTTATTTAATTTATATACCGCACCCTTTCCCAAAAGGGACACGGGGCGGTGCACAGGCAATTTAAAAACATATATAAACAACAATATACAAAATATAAAACCAAATTAATTGATTGCTGTGAAATGCTTGGTGAAGAATAGCGAGGAGTGTAACACGACTGAAACGGCATTTCGGGTAATCCTTGACTGACGAACACAATTTGTACCGGAAATTTCAGTTGTTAAAGCAATTGTGGTTTAAGTCAAATCATCACGTGTGGACCCAATTTTATGACCATTTTTAAATACCATACCATAGAATAGGTGATACCTGGCTTACAATAGGTGGTACTGGCTCAATAGTAGTAATTGGAAAGCCTCCGGAGCTTGGGGAAGGCGAAAATGCCTCCCGCCGCTGTTGTGCAGGAGGCTGAGTAGGCCATGTCCAACCATGGCCACGCCCACCCAGCAACCGGGCAGAGAAAGCCTTGCTGAAATTTTTGAAGCCTCCCCCCTGCCCGAGTCATAGACCCCCTTGCCCCCCCCCCCGGGCAATAAGTTGGTGAACTTGTGGGCGTCAACCTGTTATCCTCCATCAAACACTCTCTCCCATTCCAGTTTCTGCCTTCCCTGCAGACCACAAATATTTAACGTCGATGTTCTTTCTCCCTCCCCTCCCGTGCCCTGCAAATAAATCGATCAGTATGCAAGATGTTTTGTTCCTTGCTGAATCATAGGCTGCTCTTAAGATAAAACGGAGCTGCGATGACAGTTCTGAGCCGAATACCAATCTAGCGATGCTTCTTCCCGGAGGTTTTTTGACATTTCTTATGAATTCCTTTTGAAAGGACATATTTGTGGGAACGCTTCTGCACAGGTGGGAGAGAATTGGTCTCGCTGAGAGCAAGGTGCACGGAAGAACGTTGTGGATTAAGGTGGTTGCGGTTGAGCTGAGCCTTTAAAACAATGCATTAATCCAATTCTTTTAAATCCCGGCTGGACAAATCTCTGACTTTTTTTTTGTTCATATCAATATTGTCATGTGAAAGGAGATGATTAATGTTATTTCATGTAGTGTATGTTTTTATGAAAGATTTGATTTAGCTTTTGTTGTCAAATGCAAAGCTGGCATTATGGTTCTCTCTCTCTCTCTCTCTCTCTCTCTCTCCCTCTCTCTCTGTCTCTCTCTCTCTCTCTCTCTCCCCCTCCCTCTCTCTCCCTCCCTCCCTCCACCTCTCTCTCTCTCCCTCTCTCTCTCTCCCTCCCTCCATCTCTCTCTCTCCCTCCCTCCATCTCTCTCTCTCCCTCTCTCTCTCTCCCTCCCTCCCTCCATCTCTCTCCCTCCATCTCTCCCTCCCTCCCTCCCTCCCTCCCTCTCTCTCCCTCCCTTCTTTTCTTTTTGCATTTTATGATAAAACATTTTCTCTTCTTTTGACCCTCGAAATAAGCACTTGGCCTTATTTTCGGGGAGGTCTTATTATTTTTGAGGAACAGGCTCCTATTTCTGGCATTCCTTAAAACTGTATTTTTAAAATCTCTTTTACAAATGTTAAGTATTTGTATTTCTTTTTGACGTTCACGTAGAACGGAGGGATGTTGGCTGGGAATTGCTAATGCATGGAATGCTGACAACGTAATTAATAATGTAATTTTTTTTTAATGGTGTTGTAATGTTCTTGTAGGTTTCAAAGAATTATTCATAACAGCAACCACATTGGGTCAGACAAATTGTACAGATAGTCTAGCTATTCTGATACCTGGAATGTTCTTTAATTATTTCTTAGATGTTTGAGGTTAACTTGGCTCCAAAAAGAGGCTGCACAGCTAACAATTAAAAAAAAATCATTATCTAAAAAAGGAAAACGTTAAGAAAAGTCATTGGCCTATTACTTTTAAAATGTTATTCCTCAGCAAATAGCATTCAATTCTTTGCTTTCAGGCTACCATCTTGCCTAAGCATTTGGAGGATTGCAATGGGAATAAAACATAATTGTTGCATTTTGGTGGTTTAATTTATGACTTATTTATTATTTTTATTAAAATGCTTGTAAACAGCATTAAGGCCTAAAACTCAGCAATATAATGGACTTGGAGGCAGGGAAATGGAAGCATAGAATGATGCTAATATCATTTATCTTGATTTAACGGACTGATGGAGGAAAGAGGTGCCCATAAGTTCCAAATGACCATTAAAAAGCAAATGAAAGTTTGCATATCAGTAAAATGATTCCCCCCCCCCATTTATATCAGAAGTCTGTTGAACAGAAAATAGGTAAATCTCAGATTTACTACATGCAAATCCTTTTTTTGAAGGGTGTTACCTTTGAGTCAGTGAAGAAGAACCTGTGGTTTTCTTGGCAAGATTTTGGAAGTGGTTTGCCATTGTCTCATTCCTAGGGTTGAGAAAGAGTGACTGGCCCAAGGTCACCCAGCTGGCTTTGTGCCTAAGGCAACACTCACACTCCCCTTCCTGGCTTCTAGCCTTATACCTTAACCCAGAGGTGTCAAACTCAAGGCCTGGGGATCGGATCCGGATTCGCAGGGGGCCCTCCTAAGCTCTATTTTCACTGGCAGGAGGTTGCAGGAGGTCATTGCAGCCAAAAACAGAGCTCCGGAGTCCATTTTTGCTGGCAGAGTGCTCAAGCCACCATAGGCATCCCTGACACGAGTGACGCCGAGCTGGCCATGCCCACCCTGGCCATGCCCACCCTGTCTTCCCAAGGTCAAACACAACCCTGAAGCAGCCCTCAATGAAATTGAGTTTGACACCCTTGCCTTAACCCCAGCGTTGGGATTCAGCCAGTTCGCGCCTATTCGGGAGAACCGGTTGTTAACTTTCTAGGCAGTTTGGAGAACCAGTTGTTGGAAGAAATCTACTTTTGTTTTCCCCCCACTTTACAGGGCTAATCCTGTAAGGAAGGCAGGAAGGAAACATTCTGGTGGCGTTTCTAGCCTCATCTTGATTGCCCTGCTTACATAAACTGCCTCTCTGGTTAACCCTGATGACATTGTCAACAGCTAAGGCCCATTGTCAACAGCTAAGGCCCATTGTCAACAGCTAAGGCCCATCGACCTGATTGACGTTGAGTTGGACCACGCTCACCCAGTCACATGATCACCAAGCCAAGGGTATACAGCCGGTCATTAGGGCAGAGAACCGGTTGTTAAATTATTTGAATCCCACCACGGCTTAACCCTTACATCGAATTGGCTCACTAAGTAATCTTAGCAGGTTTGAAGAGTTCTAGATTTAGCATTTTTCCTATGCATTCTACATTCAGCTGAAGGGTGATTAATACATTGGCTCAAGCAACCACTGAAGCTTAGAATAATTGCATTTGTAATAGTTCAGATTGCATTGACATTCGGAGGGAACGACATCTTAAAAATGAACCACTGGGACAACTTCCTGTTTTCCATCTAATGGTAGTGGTAGTCAACCTGGTCCCTACCGCCCACTAGTGGGCGTTCCAGCTTTCATGGTGGGCGGGAGGGGTTTTGTTCAATACTGAAGCACTTTCCTTTTTTAAAAATTTAATTGACTTCCCTACTTTATCAATCACCATTCCTGTGGAACCGGTGGGCGGTTAGAAAATTTTACTACTAACAGAGATGCAAAAGTGGGTGGTAGGAATAAAAAGGTTGACTACTGAAGCTGATGCTTTATGTTCTGTGTTACAGAAATGGCATCGGACATACCAGGGTCAGTGACATTGCCAGTGGCACCCATGGCCACTGGTCAAGTGAGAATGGCAGGATCTGTGCCTGCCAGAGGGGGAAAGAGGCGTTCTGGGTAAGTAAGCATCACTTTTTCAAAATAATGTTGAATGGGCGGACAAGATATTTGCAAGATGGAGTAGTCTTCTTCTTCTTCTTCTTCTTCTTCTTCTTCTTCTTCTTCTTCTTCTTCTTCTTCTTCTTCTTCTTCTTCTTCTTCTTCTTCTTCTTCTTCTTCTTCTTCTCCTCCTCCTCCTCCTCCTCCTCCTCCCCCTCCTTGCTACCTCCCTCTCCTCCCCCTCCTCTTCTTTGTCTTCTTCTCCTCCTCCTCCTCATCTTCTTCTTCCGCCCCCCTTCTTCTTTATTTTTATTTTATTTATTATTTATTTATTTATTATATTTATACCCCGCCCTTCTCTAAGCGGACCCTCTTTTTCCTTCCCCTTCTCCTCCTCCTCCTTCCCTCCCTCTATCTCATGCAAACACACACATGCACACACACACTCCTAAACACAGTTGCTTGCTAAATGGCTGCAAGCTTTGGACAAACAACATTTCATTCAGGATGAAGAATGAAAGAAAGAAAAGGATTTAAGAGGGAGGGGTCCTTTTTCCTTTGCATTAGCACCCAGATCTTCTCTTTGAAGGTCACTGATGGATTTCCTAACCCAGTGATGGCGAACCTATGGCACGGGGGCCACAGGTGGCACACGGAACCATTTCTTAGGGCACGCGAGGCGTTGCCCTGTCAGCTCCAGTGCGCATGTGTGTGCTGACCAGTTGATTTAGAGGCTGTTTTTCACCTTCTGGAGGCTTCAGGGAAGCTCCTGAAGTCTCTGGAGGGGTGGGGGAGGCTGTTTTCACCCTCCCCAGGTGCCTAGAAAGCCTCTGGAGCCTGGGGAGGGCGAAAACAGCACGCCAAAAGCAGGGGGTCACGCACATAGCATTATGGGTGTGGCACACTCACGCACAACCCCCCTGTGCTCCCCCCCCCGCTTTTGGCACACGAGCCAAAAAAGGTTAGCCATCACTGTCCTAACCCTTGGAGGGAAAAGAAGAGGTGGTATTGCGAGGCGGATAAATCATACATCAATAAAAGTTGGAAATGCCAGGATAATGAAGGAACATTTTATGTAGGTGGTGGATACACACACACACACACACACACAAACTAAAATGACTGGAAAGAAATTTCTGAACATAAATAATAATAATAATCTTTATTGTCATGGTAATACGATTGTAATAAAATTGCAATGAGATTGGTTAAAGTAAAACGGCAAATTTTTATGATCCCAAAGAAGATAAATGAAAAGTATCATAATTTATTAAGAGGGATGCTGACAATGGCCAGAATCAATCGGGTACAAAATTAGAAAAGGGAAAAAAAAAATCTGTGGTGAAGCTTTCATCTTCTCGAAAACGATTTTCAGCCACTAAGCACACACAAAAAAAGGTTTTCTACTCCCTGAATTAATAGCTTCCACCTTGGGTTTTTGACTGAAAGCTAAAGTTAGATGCAGTTCATACTTCTTGATGTATGGATTTTTTCTTTTTTCACTTGCGTCAAATAAATAACATGCAGTGAAATTTCATGGTGGAAGGAACAGTCTTTTTGAAGGACTGCAAGTCAGCCAGCCAGCCCAACGTCCATCCGCACGAAATGCTGCGAATGGTAAAAATGATTGGGGGGAATATTTGTGAAGGATGGAAGGCTTAACCTTGGTTTGATTTCAAATTTATATACTGCTCTGCAGAGGCGTTAAATGCAAATGAAAAAAAGATGAGCAGCTGGAATTCCCTTAGAGCAAGGGTCTCCAACCTTTGCAACTTTAAGTCTGAAGGACTTCAGCTCCCAGAATTCTCCAGCCAGCTTTGCTGGAGACCCCTGGATTAGAAGACAGGATTCCTTCCATTGTGTATCACACCCACAAACTTGGGCTGGAGAAGTCTGGGAGCGGAAGCCCTTCAGACTTAAAGTTGCAAAGGTTGGAGACCCCTGCCTTAGAAGGAAAAAAAAAAGGAAAATTCAAAATCTATATTTTTGTAAGATCTGCTCTCAAAATGCCACTTGAGTATTTACGAAACAGTTGATAGCTTTGGAGCTCCCTAAACCACTTAATGAAGCGAGAGGTTTACAAAATCCAAGAAAAAAAATGCATTTCCAAGTATTGCTATCCTTTGTGGAAGAGACCGCTCCATCAGGAAGTGGACAGGAAGTGGACAGTGAATCCAATTCTTTTTATTCACTTAGCCAAGTGACCACTGGGAGTCACTGTTTCTCCACCAATCAAGGACCATCAAACCACCAACAAATTAAGAAGAGTGGAAAGAACTTAATTTCATTGAAAAGGAGAGTCGTTCTCCCTGCAGCTGTTGCTCAGAACTATATACTGATGGAATTAGAGAATGTGGTCATAATTTAACCAAAATTAAAATTTAATTGAGAAGCAGCTTGGCACACAGGCAGACTTTCCCCTTATTCTCACCTCTTACGGGTAGGATTGGGATGGTGATTTAGGGAGGGAGATATAAGGTGGTCCTTGCTCTAGTCCAGGGGTTCCGGAGCCGCATGTGGCTCTTCCATCCCTCTGCTGCGGCTCCCTGTCACCTGTTGGCTCCACAATTGATAGGGCTTTTGGTTAGGACAGATAGAGGAAAAAGGATGTTGCGCTAGGAGGAGAATCTATGGTGGGGGAACCGGACTTCTGGTTGGCTCCAGAATTGAACAGGGGGGGGGGGCTTCCATTTAGGACCTTTGTGGCTCTTTGAGGGTTTAAGGTTGCCAACCCCTGCTCTAGGCAAAGCATATATTTTTGAGTGAACAACCTTATTGGACTTCAGAACTCAAAGAAAGTGACAGGAACAGTGCAATCTTAGGAGGGTAGCAATGGTGGTGGTGGAAGAGTTTTGTTTGGAAAGAAAGTTAAGAGGGGAACTGGAAGAAATTGATTTATTTATTTATTTATTTATTTT